>CM040244.1:220776394-220807510 GCA_022545495.1 Chrysanthemum lavandulifolium
CCCATCGACATCGAGGGGGACATACTTCTCATTGAGAAGCTGCTTAATGATGATCCATCATCACTCTCTCCCGTCGAACTTCATAACAAGGAAGTCAAGTCAGGTGAGAAAACTGAAGAATTTCCTGAAGTCGAACTTAAGGACTTACCACCTCATCTCGAGTATGCATTTCTTGAAGGTGATGATAAATTGCCAGTCATTATTGCTCGAGATTTGAGTAAAGATGAAAAGTCTGCTCTCATAAAGATCTTGAAGTCACACAAGCAAGCAATTGCTTGGAAACTCTCCGACATTAAGGGTATCAACCCTGAATTTTGTACTCACAAAATCTTGATGGAGGATGACTTCAAACCAGCAGTTCAACATCAGAGAAGAGTAAATCCAAAAATCCATGATGTTATCAAACAAGAGGTTATCAAACTTCTTGATGCAGGATTGATTTACCCGATCTCAGATAGTCCTTGGGTTAGCCCAATTCATTGTGTTCCTAAAAAGGGTGGCATAACTGTTGTCACAAATGAAGATAACGAGTTAATTCCAACTCGTCTGGTTACGGGATGGCGTGTATGCATTGACTATCGTAAGTTGAATGACGCTACCCGTAAAGACCATTTTCCTCTACCCTTCATGGACCAAATGCTTGAGAGATTAGCAGGGAATGAATACTATTGTTTCCTTGATGGTTTCTCAGGGTACTTTCAGATCCCCATTGATCCAAAGGATCAAGAAAAGACTACATTCACCTGCCCATACGGAACTTTTGCCTACAGACGTATGCCTTTTGGCTTATGTAATGCTCCTGGCACGTTCCAACGATGTATGATGGCCATTTTCCACGACATGATCGGGGAAACAATGGAGGTGTTTATGGATGACTTCTCGGTCATTGGGGATTCGTTTCAAACATGTCTCTCCCATCTAGATAAAATGCTCAAACGGTGTGAAGACACCAATCTTTGTCTAAACTGGGAGAAAAGCCACTTTATGGTCAAAGAAGGCATAGTCCTTGGCCATAAGATTTCAAAAAACGGGATTGAGGTAGATAGAGCAAAAGTTGATGTTATTGCTAAACTGCCTCATCCTACTACCGTCAAAGGTATTAGGAGTTTTTTAGGTCATGCCGGTTTCTATCGTAGATTCATACAAGATTTTTCTAAAATCGCCCGGCCTATGACTCATCTTCTTGAAAAAGATGCTCCTTTTATCTTCTCACCTGAGTGCATCAAAGCTTTTGAAACATTAAAGAAAAAGCTTACTGAAGCACCCATTCTCGTTGCTCCCGACTGGGACTTGCCTTTTGAGCTCATGTGCGATGCAAGTGATTTTGCTATCGGTGCAGTCCTAGGGCAACGTAGAGCTAAGCATTTTCAGCCTATCCACTATGCAAGTAAGACTATGACTGAAGCTCAAACCCATTACACCACCACAGAAAAAGAGCTATTAGCCGTGGTGTATGCATTTGAGAAGTTTCGGCCGTACTTAATCTTGACCAAATGTGTGGTGTATACGGATCACTCGGCTCTCAAATATCTCTTTGCAAAACAAGATGCAAAGCCGAGATTGCTCCGTTGGGTTCTCCTCCTCCAGGAATTTGATATCATTATACGTGATAAAAAAGGAGCTGAGAACCTGGCTGCTGATCATCTGTCCCGATTAGAGAACCCTCACCAAGATGTTTTCGAGAAAAAGGAAATAAATGAAACATTTCCTCTCGAGACACTCAATGCGGTTTCTTTTCGTGGAAACTCTTCTACCCCATGGTTTGCTGACTTCGCAAATTACCATGCGGGTAACTTCATAGTGAAAGGGATGTCAACCCAGCAGAAGAACAAATTCTTCAAAGATGTTAAACATTACTTCTGGGACGACCCCTACTTATTCAAAATCTGTGCGGATCAAGTCATCCGACGGTGTGTTTATGGACAAGAAGCTCTTGACATTCTCAAAGCTTGCCATGATGGACCACAGGGGCCATCATAGTCCAAACTACACCGCCAAAAAGGTGTTTGATTCCGGGTTTTATTGGCCCACTAACTATAAGGATGCCCACGATTTGTCAAAACTGTGACGCTTGTCAACGTCATGGAAATATCTCTCAAAGAAATGAAATGCCACAAAATGCCATTCAAGTTTGTGAGATATTTGACATCTGGGGTTGACTTTATGGGGCCATTTCCATCTTCTCGAGGAAAACATATACTACGTGGCTGTGGCTGTTGACTATTTGTCAAAATGGGTTGAAGCGAAAGCTTTACGCACCAATGATGCCCGAGTTGTTGTGAAGTTTTTAAAATCTCTTTTTGCCAGGTTTGGAACTCCACGTGCTATAATCAGTGATCGTGGTACACATTTCTGCAATGACCAATTTGATCGTGTCATGCAAAAGTATGGTGTAACCCACCGTCTCTCTACTGCATACCACCCCCAAACAAGTGGGCAAGTGGAAGTCTCCAACCGTGGTATTAAAAGAATTCTAGAAAGGACAGTAGGCGAAAATCGTGCATCCTGGTCGGATAAACTGGATGACGCACTCTGGGCCTTTCGTACAGCTTACAAAACACCCATCGGGTGTACTCCATACAAGCTAGTGTACGGAAAGGCATGTCATCTTCCGATTGAGCTAGAGCACAAGGCTTACTGGGCCTTGAAGCATGCAAATTTCGATATTCAGACAGCTGGTGATCACAGAAAAGTTCAAATGAATGAACTAAATGAACTCCGTGATCAAGCATACGAGAACTCTTTGATCTACAAACAAAAGACAAAGAAGATTCATGACTCTAAAATCAAGAACCGCGTTTTCAACGTTGGTGATCGAGTCCTTCTTTTCAATTCAAGATTGAAGATTTTCTCGGGAAAGCTTAAATCCCGTTGGTCTGGTCCATTTACTATCACTAAGGTTTATCCTTATGGTACCATTGAGTTATCTCAGCCCGATGGTCCAAATTTTAAAGTGAATGGTCATCGATTGAAGCATTACTTTGGAGAGGACATTCCACCGTGATTGTACCGGATCTACAAACCTTCCCCATGAACCAATGAATGCGGGGATCGAGTCAAGCTAGTGACTCGGGAATCAAAAACAGTAGCACACACCATATGGGTTTTCACTCATGTTTCTGTCTTCTTACCCCTATTCTACCACCCTAGTGTGGGGGAGTTTCCCCACGCTGTTGTATATATCAATTTTCTAAAAAAAAAAAAAATGTGTATATATCAAAAACAAAATAATGGCCGTAATATTTCCCTTTTATGTTCTATGTTTCGGCATAACCGCCGGTACTTTGAATATTGAGGGCAATATTCATTTCTAAGTATGGGGGGAATTCTCACGAATTTTATCATGTAATTATTCCACCCAATTCCCCCGTTTTTGGCCAAATTGTTTTTTGGAGTAAGTGTTTTTCACTTACTCAGCAAATGGTAATCAGTCCGCCATGTCTAACCCACATAAGGATTGGCTAATCCAGGAGCAAACGGCTCTTGGTAAAGATATCTCAAATCCGTTTATGGCTTGCAATTTGCCCAAAATTGTATGGTGTTCAACTCCACCATATTTTAACTAGTGAAAAGTTAGCTAGCCCGCAAGGTTATGGCTTGTGGTAAAGGCAGTTGGAAATCCATAATTGGTAATCGGCTCACCAAAGATAATATTGATAATTTATCTAAGAGTTGGTTAGTCCAGAAGCAAACGGCTTCTGGTAAAGAAAAATCAAATCCGTTTACAGCTTATGATTTGCTCAAAATCATTTGGTTATCATTGTGCCAAGGTTCTTACTTGAACTAAAACAATTGGCTACTCCAGAAGTAATGTCTTTTGGTAAAGAGATGAAATCCATTAATTTTTCTCAAATCATTGCTAGGGACTAGCAATATCTTAGTGTGGGGGATTGATGAGTGTCTAAATACTCATCATTTTTATACTGTTTAGAATGCCAAAAACATCTGAAAACACTCAGAAACGCATCAAAATGATAAAAATATCACAAACAAGTGTTTTATGTGTTTTAAATGCAAAAACATCAAAATCTGGTGAAAAACGTATCAAGTTTGCATAATTGGCAGTTTTAGTCCCCCAAGTTTAAAAAGTTGTCAAAAACAGTCCCTGGTATATCAAAATAAAGAAAAATATCATTTTAAGTCCTTAGGGATTCATAAAGTTGTCAAAACAAGTCCTTGAAATCAAAAATTGCAAAATTACAACTTTAGTCCCTCAAGTTTTGAAAATGACAAAAATAGTCCTTGGATTTATTAAAAATGGAATTTTATGCACTATGGTCCTTGTACTATTAAAGATTGGCAGTTTTGGTCCTTGTGTTAACTTTTGGAGAATTGCAGGTTTGGTCCCTCAAGTTTGGCAGAATTACATCTTTAGTCCTTATATTAAAACAAGCCAATTGGACCCCCTTTTGTATTTAGAACCCAGACAAACCCAAAAAGAACCCCCTGCCATGCCTGTGACCCCCCATTTTGGACCCCCCCTTTTAATATTAAAAAGTCAAAACCAGTCAAAGGCGCCAAATACTACTCCCTACTGTTCATCGTCCTCACCAGCTATGTAATCCCAAAACCAGTGTGGTTTTCTCCACTTTTTCAACACTCCACCTGTATTTCCACTTGTATACCCACTCTCCTCCACCTCTACAACCTCCCAAACTTAATTAATGCAAAAAACCTGCTAAAGAGATATTTGGCGCCAAAATCTCCACATGGACGTATATGATTACTTTGATCAATCCAATGGTTGGATTGAGGTGGAAAAGATTCAGAGATAAAGACTGAGTCTCAAAAGATCATTATAAAGGAGAGAAGAAGCAATGTGATAACTATCTAGTGTAATTTAATTTACTTTATGTCGTTTTAGTTAAACTTTGAATTTCAGTGTAATCTTAAGCTTCAAGTACTGTTTTTATCTATCTCAGAGTATTGTGAATCCTTTTTAATAAGTAATTTCAAGTTTTAAGTCCTATCTCAGTTTATGCAAATTTTCCTTATTCAAAAATTTCATGAATGATTGAATGTTGTTAAGCAGTTGTTATTATCGACTCATAAACCACATAAGCTCCTCAGAAAGCTTATTAAAGCTTTTAGAAACAATAAAACTCAGTTTAGTACCAAAAACCAAAAATCACTAAAAATACTAAAAAATTAGTTAAAAATAAAAAACAATGGAGATGGTGATCAGAGGTTGAAGAAGGGTAATGCTTGGATTATCTTTGTTTAGTGCTTCTTGGGAAGCTATAGGATATGTTCTCAGTCCTTGGTTCTCATCTTTCACTTGAAATCATCTTGTAAGCTTGTTATTCCATTTTGGCAGTTCACTGTTTAAGTTGTTAATTAGCCTAAATTTTTGTATTTCTATGTTCATGAGTTGTAGTTGAGTAAATATAAACAATAAAACTAGTTGCTTGTTTTTTTAAAATTTGTAGTAACTAAAAAATTCTTATTTTAACAGTTATAATAGCTTAATTGTCAATTCTCAGTTTTATGTTGTTATTATGGTTGTTTAATGCTTCATTAGTCCTATTAAGTGATAACATTAAATCTTAAATCAATTTCTTGCTCCTAATCTGTGTAACTCTTTGAAAATCTTTAAAACAGTTTTTTAAAGTGTTGTTTGGATTTGCCTTATTAACTGTAATAGAGGTTATTGTAGTTGTTATTTGTTATTGTTAAATGTTCCAATAGGTCATAATAGCTCAATCAAGTCATAAAAACCAGTTCTCATTAGTTAAAAAGTCAAAATCAAGTTTAATCTTGTATTGCTTGTTAACTGTTGGAATTCAGAATGCATAATCATACATACTAGCTTAAAAGTTGTTTATCTAGCTAAAATTAGTCTCATATTAGCTTAATATAACAAATTAAGTAGCCTAGGATCATTCAAATCTCACAAAAGTCAGCTTTCAGTTTAATAAAAAAGTCAAAATAGTGCCCTGTGCACCAGTGAGCCTATCACTTTCACAAGCTCTTACAGAGCTTATTAGTGAACCTTATCTTGTGTACTTTAGCTTTTTGAGAAGCTCACCCAGCTGTCTCAAGGTTCCATTTCTTATTTTTCAATCTATAGCTTATTTGGTAGGGCTGCAAGTGCTTTTTGTTTTTTCCAAAAATACTCAGTATACACTGAGAGATAACTCAGTGGTTTTCCACTTTTTAATAAGCTCATTAAAAGCTCTCTAGTGGACAACACTGTGAGAACTTTAGTTTTTTGGAAAGCTTAACTGGTCAACTAGCTAATGCAAGTTTTTGTTTTAAGTTTCTAGCTTATCTCAGTGCTTAAAATTAAGCCATAAAGTGCCTAGTGATTTAAAAAAGTGTCCTGTGCATACAGTTAACTAGTGCTTATTTTGGCTTAATCAGTGCTTATTTCTAAGTTTTTGTGCTTGTTCAGTTGTAATTCTAGCTTATTATCAGTATTTAGCTTATTTCCATTTTTCATTTTGCTTATTAAGTAGCTTATAAGCCATTTTGGCTTAATCCTTTTGCTTATTTCTTTTCTTGTTAACTGTTGAGCTAAATAAGCTCATTCTGAGCTTATTGGTCATTTTTATAAAAAGTTCTAGTTGTAAAAGTTGTTTAAAATCATTAGCTTAATAAGTTTGTAAAAGAAAATCAAAAAAATAAAATAGTTGCAAAAAGGTCATTGCTGGGATTCGAACCCTGGCCACCCAACTCACCACACACACACACTACCACTCGCCCTTGGGTCTTTTTCTGTTTTTATTTGCACTATTAAATACATAACCCTTGTTTCCATATTAAGCTTATACGAGCTTATTTGCTTATTTCCAGCTTATTTATATTAGCTTTTTCATCTTTTGTATTTTTCATAGATTTGTATTAGTATAAAGTGTTTTATAAAAAAGTTTCAGATTTTTCTCAATAGTTTTAATATTTTTAAACATTTAATTAGTGTAAAATCGTATTTAATTCATAATAAAAAATATAAAGTCAAAAAATATAATTCTTTTTTCTAAAATTTTATTTTGTTATATAGTACGTAAGAAAATTGTTTTTACACTTGTAGGACTTTTATTTCATAAATTTTACGTTTTTGCTTGCGCACTCGCGTAATTTTTATAAATAACGTACGTTTTCATTTTAAATCAAGTTTTTAGATAATTTAAGTTTACGTTTTAGTTAAAATAGTTTATTTAAGTTATTTTATTTTATAAAATCACAAAAACATCATTGTAAAAATAGTGATAGCGTTTATTTAATATATTTTAACTTTTTAATTTCCTTTAATTTGCATTTAAGCCCCTGTAATTTACAAAACTTTTCTTTAGGTATAAATAACTCAAAATCCTTACTGATCACTATCCTTAGTGATTATTCGACATCTGTCTGTGTTAAACACCAATTCATCCTCCGTGGGACTTAACGACCCAGGAATCCACTATATTCCTCTGATCTTAATTGCATTTTGTGTTTGCACTGTTTTAAGTTTCTTACGGTTAGCCATTCACAAGTGGCTAGCTTGTGTGAGATAACTTGACGGTTTAGCACGAATCAAATTTTGGCGCCGCTGCCGGGGAGGCTGTAAGCGTGTTTTAAGCAGTTTTCAGACCCGTACTTGCACATATACCACCGTTTGTAAACAGTTTTTTTTTTTGTAAAGTTAATAAAAATCAAAAAGTTCATTAACACTTTTCCTAAAGTGTTAAAAACACCAAAAATATATAAAACAACAAAACAATCGTAACGTTTTCTAGCTTGTGTTTCTTTAAGGTGATTCTTAAAGAAATACGATTTGGTTAAACGAGACGATACCAAAAATATTTTCCAAAAGTTTTAAACCCTTTGCACAAATCATTACCTACGTCTTTTCAGTGGTACTTAAATACATAAAAATCAACCACCGCAAATCAAGGCAGTACACCTACCAACTGGGGGTGTGACCATAATAAGTTCCCGAACAACAGATTTAAAACTTGCCTTTGTGTCCTTGTGATTTGGTGTACCTTTTTCAAAGAAGCCATTTCATTTGTGATTATTGGTTAAGTTCACTTGTCGTTTTGCCTCGCATTTGTTTTGAAAACTGATTTTTATACTTAGTGCATGCGCACTCGTTCTTCAAGTTCTACAAGTCCACTTTCTGAGCTTGCAAATCTTCCTCGTAGACGTAGAGGACGTTCTGCTCCTTCAGCCGTGACTGAGGAACGTCTACCACCACCACCCCTTGTCGAAATGGCAGAAGACAAACCGATGAATGAGCTTCTCCAAGCACCCATCGAGGGTTACGGAGATGCCATTGTTTTCCCAGCCATCGTGGCTGATACCTTTGAGCTCAAAACCGGGTTGCTTAATCTGGTAACCCAAAGCCAATTCTATGGTTTTGAGCGGGATGATCCTCATGCACACATTCGATGGTTTAACAAGATAACATCTACCATCAAATACAAGAATGTCCCACATGAAGCAATCAAGCTTCTTCTGTTCCCATTTTCTCTAGAGGGACAAACTTGTACATTTCTTCAAAAAGTCAAAATGAAATTTCTGTTTTGAGTCCAAATGACCTAGGTCTTCTTTATGATCCAACTCTTGTTTCGGTTCTTAGCTTATTTTGTGGCTTATATTGTAGCTTAAAGAGGCAATTCCCTTCATCTTGCTTTAGCTTAAAATCTCAACACCTCAAATCGCTCAATTTGCTAATCCAAAGGGTTAGAGCTTGTTGAAACTCATTGCACTTGGTTAATTTAGCTTATTAGAGCTCACTATCGGGCCATAGCTTGTTTTCTCCATTTGCTTAATTTAGCGCTTATTTCAATAAGCACTTTCATCGATTTCATTTTCTTGCAAATAAGCATCTGTTTTCCATTTTCTTATATTTCTAATATTGTTTTAAATTTTCCTGAAATTTTCATAATTTTTAGACCTTGTTTAGTATTTTCTTATTTAAATTCGGTTTTAATCATTTTTAATTAGCTTTTATTGCAATTAATTGAGAAAAGTTCCAAAAATAATTTTCAATTTTCCTAAGTTTAGATAAATATAAAAAGCCTAAAAGTATTTTCCATAATTTTCTTAGTTTAAAAGTATTTTCTAGTATTTTAATTAGTTTTAAATAGTTTTAAATTAATAATAAATACATAAAAAGTCAAAAATATATTTCAGTTTTAAAATTAGTTTTATCATATTTTAGATTTTTCTAAGTCTTAATTTTATTTTTCTAGTCTTATTTCATATTTTCTTTTATTTTAGAGTATTATTAAATAGTTTAAAATAGTTTTTAATTAATAATAATTAAATAAATAGTTGTAAAAATAATTTTATTTTTCCAATAATTTTCTAGTATCATTAGGATTGTTAAAATGTATTTTCATATTTTTAGGATCTATATTGTATAAGTTTCACTTTTTATTTTGTGCGTTAACGTAGTTTTAATTTAAGCGTGCGTTTTAGGTTTTAAGCGTTCATCACTTTAAATATAGTGATAGCGTTTATTTAATATCTTTATCTTTTAAATTTCTTAATTTGTATTTAAGTCGCTTTATTTTATAACTTTTTCAAGAGCGGTAATATTCGATCTAATCTTTCGATCATTATCATTAGTGATCATTCTATCGTCGATCAAGTGTTTGCGGTCACCATTGAGTCTCAAGTGGGACATAACGACCGAATTCACGTATTCTCTCGATCTTCATTGCATTTGTGCTTAAAACATTTTAAGTCTGTTAGACTTGACCGGTTAGCACAGAATCAATTTTGGCGTGCATTCGGGAAGCTTTAGCGTGTGTTTAGCCTTTTCGGATCCATTCTTGCACATACCCCATCCTTTGTAAAAGTTTTTTGTAAAGTTAATAAAAATCAAAAAGTTCATTAACACTTTTCCTAAAGTGTTAAAACGTCAAAAATATTTCATTCTTTGTTTTATATCATGTTTTCAAAATACCAAAATATTCCTCACCCTCTTACCTTTTGATTCTTCATTTCTTACCCTCTCGTTAACCTTTGATTCTTTCTATGTCTTATCCTCACCCTCTTGATTGTCAATGGTGTGGTGGTCCTTATAATGGTGGCAATTGCCCGGTTGTAGCATGGTGGAATCGGGAAGCAGTGCATCATAACCAAGATCCCTATTCCTACCATAACACGACTGATTTATTCCATCATTACCACACCGTGAGAGTTCGGTGATTTCTTGTTGTGAGTCTTATGGTGGTTCGCATTCCGGTTCGATTGTCGATCGTGAAGCAGCGCTGTCTGTAAGCGAGTTCACGATAACAATTATGACTACAACACATACCACTCACAAACCGCGGCCGGCTTGTAATTGTGGTATTGTGGAGGTCCTGCTCTAGCTCGGATTGTCAAACAAGGAATCCATTTCCTTGTAACAATTACGACTCTTCATATCATGACCGACCTCACAAGTGCGAATGATTCAAGCGACTCTCGTGAAACTACGACGGACCTTCTACGAAGACTCGGGAGTTATTAAGAACATGAGGAGGTCGGCTGTCCTCCCAAGATAATCCAAATGAAAAATCCATGGAAGTTTTGTTAGTCAAGAGCTGGTTGCTAAATTAGATTCCCAGTTGCCTTTGAAAACTGCATTGGGGAATCGATCGCAGAACAAGCGACCGGATCTAGCTCTCGATTCCGTTCATTCGATGACGATGATGATGAAGATATCCTCGATATCCTACAATTTTATAACGAGTTCATCAAGTTCATCGGTTGAAATTCCTTCCGTGGAAAATCGGGAGAAAGACTATGATGGAATTACTAGCGAGAAGAACAAATGTTAAGTATAAAACATATGTATGCTAGTCAGTCTAAACTCCCTCATCTGTTGTTTATCACCCAGCTCCCACTCACTCTCTAAAACATGGGGACGAGCATCTTGACCTTGTTCACGAAAAGGAATCGGACGAATTTAGTGTTGAGGACCTTGTCCCGATCCCGGGAGAGTCGCGAGGCTATTGACCATATGTGATATCTTCTTCCCTGCTTGAGTGTTCAAATGATCAATTTGAGACTTTCTCCGATTTTAGCGATGATTGTAAATCTTATGGAGACATCAGTATGTTGAGGCATCACTCACGCGATCGATCCTCTTCTTGAGAGTTCACCGATGAACTCACTCACATGATCCACTTTCATGAAAGTGACGATGATCTCTTTGATCTCGGCGATCTTGGAGAAACTAGAAGTCTCTATCTGATGATCATTCACTCATTTCTTGTCCCATTTCCGACTCTTCCATCCTTCTCTCACTCGGATGAGGAAGATGACAAATTTTGGAAGGAGGTCGATGACTTTCTTAGTGATGAGTCGATTCCCGGTTGACAATACTTACTTTGATTTGAGGAGACATCCTTTTTCTTGAAAATCTATTGATTGAAGAACCGTTTCGGCTCCTCCCCAGAAATTTTGTTGCCAATCACCATACAAGCTTCAAGTTTAAGCTTAAAATGTCAAAATGGTGATTTGCTTCTTTTGACGATGAATGGACATGCATTGTGATCGCATATATTATTCCATTCTTCAGAATGGTGTGGTTGCTCTTTCCCTTTCTCTCCCGGAATGAGGACACTATTTTGATCCGGCATTTTCAATTATCATTTTTGAGCCGGTTCTATCTATATCTCATCGGTGTGGAACTTTCACGTGCTTGATGTTTATACAAATATCTTGAATGAAAGTCCGAGTGGATTGTTTCTTCAGCGTTGTTTCCCGTGAACAAATGAATACGGGATTCGGTCGAGCTAGCGACTCGGGAATCAAAACAAGAGCATGCAATATGGGTTCTCACCCATATTTCATCTTCTTACCTCTTTCTACCTAGTGTGGGGGTTGCCCGTGTTGTAAAAAAATAAAATAAAAAAAATAATAAAATAAAAATAAAAATAAAAAATCTTCTTTCTAAATAATGGCCGTAGTATTTCCCTTTACGTTTTTGTTTCGCATACATAACGGTACTTTGAATATTGAGGCAATATTCATTTCTAAGTGTGGGGAATTTCACGAATTTCATATATTATCTACCAATTCCAGCTTTTGGCCAAATTTTTTTTTTTGGAGTGAGTGTTCTACAACTTTCGATTGGTTATCGATCACCATGTTTGATAAACTAAAGGATTGGCTAATCCAGAGCAAAGCGGCTCTTGGTAAAGATATATCAAATCCGTTTATATGGCTTGCATTTGCCAAAATTGTATGGTTCTCAACTTCGCCGTATCCTAAAAGTGAAGAGTTGGCTAGCCATGAGGTTATGGCATGGTAAAGGCGATGGAAAAACCATAATTGGTAATCGACTCACCAAAGATAATATTGATAATTTATCTAAGAGTTGGCTAGTCGAGAAGAGGCGACACGGTAAAGACAAAATCAAATCCGTTGAAAATTTGGTGGTTTGCTTCAAATCGCATGGTTATCGATGTGCCATGGTTCTTACGAGGCCCAAACATTTAGCTCTCCAGAGTAATGGCTTTTGGTAAAGAGATTAAAATCCATTATGTTTTCAAATCATTCTTAGGGACTAGCAATATCTCATGTGGGGGATTGATGAGTGTGTAAATCTCATCGTTTTTATACTGATATAAAGCAAAATCATCCGAAAACACTCGTAAACACATCAAAATGATCAAAATATCACAAATCGGTGTTTTATGTGTTTTAAATGCAAAAATATCAAAATCGGATGAAAAACATATCAAATTTGCAAAAAATTGCGGTTTGATCCCCAAGTTTCAAAGTTGTCAAAAACGATCCACGAGCGCATAATTTCAAAAGTAAAGTCACCAAAGGTCCTTTTAAAATCAAAAGTTGTCAAATTTAGTCCTTTGTTGAAAAAT
Source organism: Chrysanthemum lavandulifolium (assembly GCA_022545495.1). Lineage (NCBI taxonomy): Eukaryota > Viridiplantae > Streptophyta > Magnoliopsida > Asterales > Asteraceae > Chrysanthemum > Chrysanthemum lavandulifolium. The sequence continues at coordinate 220,789,201 of CM040244.1, forward strand.
ATAAAAGTTTGAGAAAATTACAAGTTTAGTCCTTGACTTTGAAATTTGGCGAGATTATTGGCCCTGAAAAATTGGAAAATGGCAACATTGGTCCTTGTGCTTTTGGAACTTGTCATTTCAGCCCTTGGAACAAGTTTGATGAATTAGCGACTTAGGCCCTGAGTTTTAGAAAATTACACAAGGTCCTTGGATTATTAAACCACTTTATACATTTTGAACCACGCTTAATTTTGGACCCTGTCATTCTGAATTGTGAACCCCTATTATTAACACCGCTTGGAGTCAATGGTCAAAATCCTCGACCGCCAAAGTCCTCCAATCTCATCGCTTTCACAAACTCATTCACACCGTTCCCCTCACTCGAATCCTTTCTCCCATGTCCTCCACCTGCCAAGCTTCGATATGCATTTATTGCTTCCCTAACCTCTACTCAACCCCAGCATGGACAAAGGAAAAATGGCGCCAAAAAATCTTTTGAGCGGTTGTGATTATTTTGAGCCATCCAATGGCTATGGATTGGTGGGAATTCATCGAAGTGAGAGAAAATGAGATTGGATATAAAGAGAGGCAAAAGGAAGAAAGAAGAGAGTCTTTTAGTTTTTATTTTAACAATATGGTTTTTATGTTAAAAGCTTTAGATAAGTGAAAAACATGTGTAATCATTTCTTTGTATCAAATTAAGTATTTTGTAATCATTATAAACTATTTCCGATTGATAAAGTCAAGTTATGTTCGAATTCATGTTTAAAGCCCTTGTTGAAATTTTCCATTTCCAAATCGCTTCAAAGCTTCGTAATGCTTGTTTCTCAGTTCATTGAGCTTAAATAAGCTTAGCATGACTTTACAAGCTCGAATTCAAGTTTGCATTCATTTTGATTCTTGGTCGTGCAGAAGTCAAGCAGAGCAAATATGTTGCGAGATGTGGTCAGCGGGTGAAAAGATGACATGGAAGGAGTTGATATTGAGCCAGGATAGGGGTTTGGTTATGTTAGTGGTCCATTGTTTGATAATGCTAGCCATTGTGGTTTGGACCTTTGTAAGTGATTTTCAAGATTCTTAGTATAATTCTCATTTGTAGTCATAACTGAGTTCTAATCATTTTATTAGGAAGTATTTAAGTTAATTAGGCGATTTGGATCATTATCATGTCTAGTTAAGTGTTTGGATCATTTTGATTCCAAACGATTAATATAGGAGTGTTTGGTTCTCTTGAATTATCATCTCTCGTGAGATTCATTGGTGGTTGATTCTTATTAGTTCATGTTTATTAAGTGTATTTAAGCTCAATTGAGTCAACATCTTTAGGTCTGCTTAGCACCAAAAGTCAACATTTACTTAAATCTGTCTGTTTGTTTGTCTATTGGGTTTTGGATTTAGATGCTTAATTTGTGTTTAGAGATCATTAACATTGCTTGCATTATACTTGTTACATCATATAACATCAATCTCGTGATAAAAATTGGATCCAAAGTTCACAATAGTCAACTTTTCAACATTTTGTCAAAAGTCAATTGTGTAAACTTTGTTTAGGCTCATTAGGAATTTTCATGGACTCATTATTGGGTCATCTTTAGTGAAATTTGTTGCTTTTAAATCTTCTCTTGGTCTAATTGCTTATAGTGATTTTGTGGAATTTTGCTAATTTTTATGGGCCTTATAATCATGCTTGTTCAAAATGGCTTAAATCCACTTCTGACTTGAACTGAGGATCATCGAGATTTTCTCGATTCTTGCATCGATTGCCAGAGCTCATTTGAGCTCACCAGGTCTAGTTTTTGGTGAACTTGGTCTCACCGAGGTCTTTCAAGTTTCAATTTTAGTTTTCATTTTGAGCTTATTTTAAGCTTGTACTTGTGTCTTAAGTTGATGCGAAGCGCTTTTTAGCTTTTAGCTCATTCATCAAATCTGTTATAGATTGCTAATCAGTGGTTGTAGCTTATTGATCTTTGTTGCATTTAGTTCTATTAGCGATTATAGCTTGTCTCTGATTGGTAGCTTGTTTTCTCCATTTGCTTAATTTAGTCTTATTTCAATAAGCACTTTCTATCGATTCATTTTCTTGCAAATAAGCATCTGTTTTCCATTTTCTTATATTTCTAATATTGTTTTAAATTTTCCTGAAATTTTCATAATTTTTAGACAACTTGTTTAGTATTTTTCTTATTTAAATTCGGTTTTAATCATTTTTAATTAGCTTTTATTGCAATTAATTGAGAAAAGTTCCAAAAATAATTTTTCAATTTTCCTAAGTTTAGATAAATATAAAAGCCTAAAAGTATTTTTCCATAATTTTCTTAGTTTAAAAAGTATTTTCTAGTATTTTAATTAGTTTTAAATAGTTTTAAATTAATAATAAATACATAAAAAGTCAAAAAATATATTTTCAGTTTTAAAATTAGTTTTATCATATTTAGATTTTCTAAGTCTTAATTTTATTTTCTAGTCTTATTTCATATTTTCTTTTATTTTAGAGTATTATTAAATAGTTTAAAATAGTTTTTAATTAATAATAATTAAATAAATAGTTGTAAAATAATTTTATTTTTCCAATAATTTTCTAGTATCATTAGGATTGTTAAAATGTATTTTTCATATTTTTAGGATCTATATTGTATAAGTTTCACTTTATTTTGTGCGTTAACGTAGTTTTTTTAATTTAAGCGTCGTTTTAGGTTTTAAACGTTCATCACTTTAAATATAGTGATAGCGTTTATTTAATATCTTTTATCTTTTTAATTTTCTTAATTTGTATTTAAGTCGCTTTATTTTATAACTTTTTCGGTGAGTGTAATATTGATCCTAATCTTTTCGATCACTATCATTAGTGATCGTTCTCGTCGTCGATCAGTGTTTGCACACCATTGAGTCTCAAGTGGGACATAACGACGAGAATTCTTGTATTCTCGATCTTCATTGCATTTGTGCTTAAAACATTTTAAGTCCATTAGGACTTGAACGTTTGGCACAAGAACTACATTTTGACATAAGCTTTGCGGATGCTATCATGCTGATGCCCAAGTTTGCATCAACTCTCAAACACATGTTAAGCAACAAGGAAAAGCTGTTTGAAATGGCTAAAACTCCTCTTAACGAGAACTGTTCTGCAGTTATCCTGAAGAAGCTTCCAGAAAAGCTTGGAGATCCTGGAAAATTTCTCTTACCTTGTGTATTTCCAGGAATGGTTGAATGCTTTGCCTTAGCCGATCTTGGTGCAAGCATCAACCTGATGCCTTATTCAGTATGGAAGAAACTTTCTCTTCCGGAACTTACTCCTACATGCATGACTCTCGAGCTTGCAGATCGTACAATATCCCGTCCTCTTGGCATTGCCGAGGACGTATTTGTGAAAGTAGGAAAGTTCCATTTCCCAGCTGACTTTGTAGTTGTTGATTTTGATGCCGATCATCGGGTTCCTCTCATTGTTGGTCGAGGATTCCTGAGAACGGGCCGTGCTCTCATTGATGTATTTGAGCAAGAAATCACATTACGTGTTGGTAATGAAGCTGTCACCTTTAACCTTGATCAAACTTCGAGGTACTCCGCAAATTATGATTCTGAATCGGTTAACCGAATAGATATCATTGATGTTGCTTCTGAAGAGTACTCTTAAGAAGTTCTTGGTTATGATCATAATTCTTCGAGTGATAATCTCACTCATTCATCTCAACCCATCATTGCCAATTCTACTCCTTCTCTTACCCCATTTGAGGAAAGTGACTTCATCTTGGAAGAGATTGAAGCCTACTTGTCTAGTGATTCTGTTCGATGGGAAATTGATCACGCTCCCATCGACATCGAGGGGGACATACTTCTCATTGAGAAGCTGCTTAATGATGATCCATCATCACTCTCTCCCGTCGAACTTCATAACAAGGAAGTCAAGTCAGTTGAGAAAACTGAAGAATTTCCTGAAGTCGAACTTAAGGACTTACCACCTCATCTCGAGTATGCATTTCTTGAAGGTGATGATAAATTGCCAGTCATTATTGCTCGAGATTTGAGTAAAGATGAAAAGTCTGCTCTCATAAAGATCTTGAAGTCACACAAGCAAGCAATTGCTTGGAAACTCTCCGACATTAAGGGTATCAACCCTGAATTTTGTACTCACAAAATCTTGATGGAGGATGACTTCAAACCAGCAGTTCAACATCAGAGAAGAGTAAATCCAAAAATCCATGATGTTATCAAACAAGAGGTTATCAAACTTCTTGATGCAGGATTGATTTACCCGATCTCAGATAGTCCTTGGGTTAGCCCAATTCATTGTGTTCCTAAAAAGGGTGGCATAACTGTTGTCACAAATGAAGATAACGAGTTAATTCCAACTCGTCTGGTTACGGGATGGCGTGTATGCATTGACTATCGTAAGTTGAATGACGCTACCCGTAAAGACCATTTTCCTCTACCCTTCATGGACCAAATGCTTGAGAGATTAGCAGGGAATGAATACTATTGTTTCCTTGATGGTTTCTCAGGGTACTTTCAGATCCCCATTGATCCAAAGGATCAAGAAAAGACTACATTCACCTGCCCATACGGAACTTTTGCCTACAGACGTATGCCTTTTGGCTTATGTAATGCTCCTGGCACGTTCCAACGATGTATGATGGCCATTTTCCACGACATGATCGGGGAAACAATGGAGGTGTTTATGGATGACTTCTCGGTCATTGGGGATTCGTTTCAAACATGTCTCTCCCATCTAGATAAAATGCTCAAACGGTGTGAAGACACCAATCTTTGTCTAAACTGGGAGAAAAGCCACTTTATGGTCAAAGAAGGCATAGTCCTTGGCCATAAGATTTCAAAAAACGGGATTGAGGTAGATAGAGCAAAAGTTGATGTTATTGCTAAACTGCCTCATCCTACTACCGTCAAAGGTATTAGGAGTTTTTTAGGTCATGCCGGTTTCTATCGTAGATTCATACAAGATTTTTCTAAAATCGCCCGGCCTATGACTCATCTTCTTGAAAAAGATGCTCCTTTTATCTTCTCACCTGAGTGCATCAAAGCTTTTGAAACATTAAAGAAAAAGCTTACTGAAGCACCCATTCTCGTTGCTCCCGACTGGGACTTGCCTTTTGAGCTCATGTGCGATGCAAGTGATTTTGCTATCGGTGCAGTCCTAGGGCAACGTAGAGCTAAGCATTTTCAGCCTATCCACTATGCAAGTAAGACTATGACTGAAGCTCAAACCCATTACACCACCACAGAAAAAGAGCTATTAGCCGTGGTGTATGCATTTGAGAAGTTTCGGCCGTACTTAATCTTGACCAAATGTGTGGTGTATACGGATCACTCGGCTCTCAAATATCTCTTTGCAAAACAAGATGCAAAGCCGAGATTGCTCCGTTGGGTTCTCCTCCTCCAGGAATTTGATATCATTATACGTGATAAAAAAGGAGCTGAGAACCTGGCTGCTGATCATCTGTCCCGATTAGAGAACCCTCACCAAGATGTTTTCGAGAAAAAGGAAATAAATGAAACATTTCCTCTCGAGACACTCAATGCGGTTTCTTTTCGTGGAAACTCTTCTACCCCATGGTTTGCTGACTTCGCAAATTACCATGCGGGTAACTTCATAGTGAAAGGGATGTCAACCCAGCAGAAGAACAAATTCTTCAAAGATGTTAAACATTACTTCTGGGACGACCCCTACTTATTCAAAATCTGTGCGGATCAAGTCATCCGACGGTGTGTTTATGGACAAGAAGCTCTTGACATTCTCAAAGCTTGCCATGCTGGACCCACCGGGGGCCATCATAGTCCAAACTACACCGCCAAAAAGGTGTTTGATTCCGGGTTTTATTGGCCCACTAACTATAAGGATGCCCACGATTTTGTCAAAACTTGTGACGCTTGTCAACGTCATGGAAATATCTCTCAAAGAAATGAAATGCCACAAAATGTCATTCAAGTTTGTGAGATATTTGACATCTGGGGTATTGACTTTATGGGGCCATTTCCATCTTCTCGAGGTAACAAATACATACTCGTGGCTGTTGACTATTTGTCAAAATGGGTTGAAGCGAAAGCTTTACCCACCAATGATGCCCGAGTTGTTGTGAAGTTTTTAAAATCTCTTTTTGCCAGGTTTGGAACTCCACGTGCTATAATCAGTGATCGTGGTACACATTTCTGCAATGACCAATTTGATCGTGTCATGCAAAAGTATGGTGTAACCCACCGTCTCTCTACTGCATACCACCCCAACAAGTGGCAAGTGGTAGTCTCCAACCGTGGTATTAAAAGAATTCTAGAAAGGACAGTAGGCGAAAATCGTGCATCCTGGTCGGATAAACTGGATGACGCACTCTGGGCCTTTCGTACAGCTTACAAAACACCCATCGGGTGTACTCCATACAAGCTAGTGTACGGAAAGGTATGTCATCTTCCGATTGAGCTAGAGCACAAGGCTTACTGGGCCTTGAAGCATGCAAATTTCGATATTCAGACAGCTGGTGATCACAGAAAAGTTCAAATGAATGAACTAAATGAACTCCGTGATCAAGCATACGAGAACTCTTTGATCTACAAAAAAAAGACAAAGAAGATTCATGACTCTAAAATCAAGAACCGCGTTTTCAACGTTGGTGATCGAGTCCTTCTTTTCAATTCAAGATTGAAGATTTTCTCGGGAAAGCATAAATCCCGTTGGTCTGGTCCATTTACTATCACTAAGGTTTATCCTTATGGTACCATTGAGTTATCTTAGCCCGATGGTCCAAATTTTAAAGTGAATGGTCATCGATTGAAGCATTACTTTGGAGAGGACATTCCACCCGTGATTGTCCTGGATCTACAAACCTTCCCCATGAACCAATGAATGCGGGGATCGAGTCAAGCTAGTGACTCGGGAATCAAAAACAGTAGCACACACCATATGGGTTTTCACCCATGTTTCTGTCTTCTTACCCCTATCTACCACCCTAGTGTGGGGGAGTTTCCCCACGCTGTTGTATATATCAATTTTCTAAAAAAAAAAAAAAAAATGTGTATATATCAAAAACAAAATAATGGCCGTAATATTTCCCTTTTATGTTCTATGTTTCAGCATAACCGCCGGTACTTTGAATATTGAGGGCAATATTCATTTCTAAGTATGGGGGGGAATTCTCACGAATTTTATCATGTAATTATTCCACCCAATTCCCTCGTTTTTTGGCCAAATTTTTTTGGAGTAAGTGTTTTTCACTTACTCAACAAATGGTAATCAGTCCGCCATGTCTAACCCACATAAGGATTGGCTAATCCAGGAGCAAACGGCTCTTGGTAAAGATATCTCAAATCCGTTTATGGCTTGCAATTTGCCCAAAATTGTATGGTGTTCAACTCACCATATCTTTAAACTAGTGAAAAGTTAGCTAGCCCGCAAGGTTATGGCTTGTGGTAAAGGCAGTTGGAAATCCATAATTGGTAATCGGCTCACCAAAGATAATATTGATAATTTATCTAAGAGTTGGTTAGTCCAGAAGCAAACGGCTTCTGGTAAAGAAAAATCAAATCCGTTTACAGCTTATGATTTGCTCAAAATCATTTGGTTATCATTGTGCCAAGGTCTTACTTGAACTAAAAAAATTGGCTACTCCAGAAGTAATGTCTTTTGGTAAAGAGATGAAATCCATTAATTTTTCAAATCATTGCTAGGGACTAGCAATATCTTAGTGTGGGGGATTGATGAGTGTCTAAATACTCATCATTTTTATACTGTTTAGAATGCCAAAAACATCTGAAAACACTCAGAAACGCATCAAAATGATAAAAATATCACAAACAAGTGTTTTATGTGTTTTAAATGCAAAAACATCAAAATCTGGTGAAAAACGTATCAAGTTTGCATAATTGGCAGTTTTAGTCCCCCAAGTTTAAAAAGTTGTCAAAAACAGTCCCTGGTATATCAAAATAAAGAAAAAATATCATTTTAAGTCCTTAGGGATTCATAAAGTTGTCAAACACAGTCCTTGAAATCAAAAATTGCAAAATTACACTTTAGTCCCTCAAGTTTTGAAAATGACAAAAATAGTCCTTGGATTTATTAAAAATGGAATTTTATGCACTATGGTCCTTGTACTATTAAAGATTGGCAGTTTTGGTCCGTGTGTTAACTTTTGGAGAATTGCAGGTTTGGTCCCTCAAGTTTGGCAGAATTACATCTTTAGTCCTTATATTAAAACAAGCCAATTGGACCCCCTTTTGTATTTAGAACCCAGACAAACCAAAAAGAACCCCCTGCCATGCCTGTGACCCCCCATTTTGGACCCCCCATTTTAATATTAAAAAGTCAAAACCAGTCAAGGCGCCAAATACTACTCCCTACTGTTCATCGTCCTCACCAGCTTTGTAATCCCAAAACCAGTGTGGTTTTCTCCACTTTTTCAACACTCCACCTGTATTTCCACTTGTATACCCACTCTCCTCCACCTCTACAACCTCCAAAACTTAATTAATGCAAAAAACCTGCTAAAGAGATATTTGGCGCCAAAATCTCCACATGGACGTATATGATTACTTTGATCAATCCAACGGTTGGATTGAGGTGGAAAAGATTCAGAGATAAAGACTGAGTCTCAAAAGATCATTATAAAGGAGAGAAGAAGCAATGTGATAACTATCTAGTGTAATTTAATTTACTTTATGTCGTTTTAGTTAAACTTTGAATTTCAGTGTAATCTTAAGCCTTCAAGTACTGTTTTTATCTATCTCAGAGTATTGTGAATCCTTTTTAATAAGTAATTTCAAGTTTTAAGTCCTATCTCAGTTTATGCAAATTTTCCTTATTCAAAAATTTCATGAATGATTGAATGTTGTTAAGCAGTTGTTATTATCGACTCATAAACCCACATAAGCTCCTCAGAAAGCTTATTAAAGCTTTTAGAAACAATAAAACTCAGTTTAGTACCAAAAACCAAAAATCACTAAAAATACTAAAAAATTAGTTAAAAATAAAAAACAATGGAGATGGTGATCAGAGGTTGAAGAAGGGTAATGCTTGGATTATCTTTGGTTTAGTGCTTCTTGGGAAGCTATAGGATATGTTCTCAGTCCTTGGTTCTCATCTTTCACTTGAAATCATCTTGTAAGCTTGTTATTCCATTTTGGCAGTTCACTGTTTAAGTTGTTAATTAGCCTAAATTTTTGTATTTCTATGTTAATGAGTTGTAGTTGAGTAAATATAAACAATAAAACTAGTTGCTTGTTTTTTTTAAAATTTGTAGTAACTAAAAAATTCTTATTTTAACAGTTGTAATAGCTTAATTGTCAATTCTCAGTTTTATGTTGTTATTATGGTTGTTTAATGCTTCATTAGTCCTATTAAGTGATAACATTAAATCTTAAATCAATTTCTTGCTCCTAATCTTGTAACTCTTTGAAAATCTTTAAAACAGTTTTTTAAAGTGTTGTTTGGATTTGCCTTATTAACTGTAATAGAGGTTATTGTAGTTGTTATTTGTTATTGTTAAATGTTCCAATAGGTCATAATAGCTCAATCAAGTCATAAAAACCAGTTCTCATTAGTTAAAAAGTCAAAATCAAGTTTAATCTTGTATTGCTTGTTAACTGTTGGAATTAGAATGCATAATCATACATACTAGCTTAAAAGTTGTTTATCTAGCTAAAATTAGTCTCATATTAGCTTAATATAACAAATTAAGTAGCATAGGAACATTCAAATCTCACAAAAGTCAGCTTTCAGTTTAATAAAAAAGTCAAAATAGTGCCCTGTGCACCAGTGAGCCTATCACTTTCACAAGATCTTACAGAGCTAATTAGTGAACCTTATCTTGTGTACTTTAGCTTTTTGAGAAGCTCACCCAGCTGTCTCAAGGTTCCATTTCTTATTTTTCAATCTATAGCTTATTTGGTAGGGCTGCAAGTGCTTTTTTTTCCCCCAAAAATACTCAGTATACACTGAGAGATAACTCAGTGGTTTTCCACTTTTTAATAAGCTCATTAAAAGCTCTCTAGTGGACAACACTGTGAGAACTTTAGTTTTTTGGAAAGCTTAACTGGTCAACTAGCTAATCCAAGTTTTTGTTTTAAGTTTCTAGCTTATCTCAGTGCTTAAAATTAAGCCATAAAGTGCCTAGTGATTTAAAAAAGTGTCCTGTGCATACAGTTAACTAGTGCTTATTTTGGCTTAATCAGTGCTTATTTCTAAGTTTTTGTGCTTGTTCAGTTGTAATTCTAGCTTATTATCAGTATTTAGCTTATTTCCATTTTTCATTTTGCTTATTAAGTAGCTTATAAGCCATTTTGGCTTAATCCTTTTGCTTATTTCTTTTTCTTGTTAACTGTTGAGCTAAATAAGCTCATTCTGAGCTTATTGGTCATTTTTATAAAAAGTTCTAGTTGTAAAAGTTGTTTAAAATCATTAGCTTAATAAGTTTGTAAAAGAAAATCAAAAAAATAAAATAGTTGCAAAAAGGTCATTGCTAGGATTCGAACCCTGGCCACCTAGCTCACCACACACACACACTACCACTCGCCCTTGGGTCTTTTTCTGTTTTTATTTGCACTATTAAATACATAACCCTTGTTTCCATATTAAGCTTATACGAGCTTATTTGCTTATTTCCAGCTTATTTATATTAGCTTTTTCATCTTTTGTATTTTTCATAGATTTGTATTAGTATAAAGTATTTTATAAAAAAGTTTCAGATTTTTCTCAATAGTTTTAATATTTTTAAACATTTAATTAGTGTAAAATCGTATTTAATTCATAATAAAAAATATAAAAGTCAAAAAAATATAATTCTTTTTTCTAAAATTTTCTTTTGTCATATAGTACGTAAGAAAATTGTTTTTACACTTGTAGGACTTTTATTTCATAAATTTTACGTTTTTGCTTGCGCACTCGCGTAATTTTTATAAATAACGTACGTTTTCATTTTAAATCAAGTTTTTAGATAATTTAAGTTTACGTTTTAGTTAAAATAGTTTATTTAAGTTATTTTATTTTAAAATCACAAAAACATCATTGTAAAAATAGTGATAGCGTTTATTTAATATATTTTAACTTTTTAATTTCCTTTAATTTGCATTTAAGCCCCTGTAATTTACAAAACTTTTCTTTAGGTATAAATAACTCAAAATCCTTACTGATCACTATCCTTAGTGATTATTCGACATCTGTCTGTGTTAAACACCAATTCATCCTCCGTGGGACTTAACGACCCAGGAATCCACTATATTCCTCTGATCTTAATTGCATTTTGTGTTTGCACTGTTTTAAGTTTCTTACGGTTAGCCATTCACAAGTGGCTAGCTTGTGTGAGATAACTTGACGGTTTAGCACGAATCAATACTTAAATGGATGGGCATGGTGTCCTTACTGGTATGATGTAGTTGTATTCAATAACACTTCAATTATCATTTGTGCATTTGCAAATGTTAAAGATATTATAACGTTAGCAAATAGCATGTGGGGTTGATCAATAACCTTACATTCTTATGCAGAAATATCAAGGAACGAGACGATTAGGAGGAAATCTGCCATTGTCAAATCCACTTTATGGCTACTGCCTTGTTCAAAAAGGTAAAAGGCTGAAACTATTGTTATTTTTGTAGTGCACCTCTTTGGGGCAGGGTTGTGGCCTTCACGTTATTTAATGTGGAAGGTACGGAATTATTGTGAACAAGACACATGTATTTTTCAAGGGGTGGTCACATTGTAAATATTAGAAATGGCAAAAGGGTTGGGTCACACATAATAGATAACAGGTCAAAATAGGTATCATTTTGTATGGGTCATGTCAGAATGTGAGATTGACTTGGGGATTTTTTTTCCTCAAGGAACCATGGGTCATAATGATTTTAGAAGTTGTACCAATATTGATCAAGTAATTTAGCTAGAGTTTTGACCTATTTGGCATTTCCCTTGTAAGCTAATTATCTTAGAAATGTACGTGCTTGACCCGTCAGACATGGAGCATAACCCAAATCGACCATTTGACAAGCAAAAGTTTATAGGGATAAATGGAAATTGCGGAATCTTGAAATGCCTTCTAATTTGGCTATATACTTTTCTTGCAGTATCTAATCTCTATTTTTGGATTGCTTTAGTTCCTGTCTGTAAGTACTTTCCCCTACACTATCACAAATATTGAACCGTAGTTCACCTTACTTGGCTGACCTTTGTTTCAACATTATGTTATGGTTTCTCATCACCCTTTTTATGCTCAGGTTGTTCTACTGCTGGGTGCAAAACTGCAACAAGTGATCGCTACTTTAGCATTGAAAAGTGCTGGAATTACTGGTTATTTTACTGAAGCTAAGTTAAAGCCTCGAGACGAGCATTTTTAGTTTGAGATGATTAGTGTAAATTACACGGCGGATGAATTTTATTAGTTATTGGTTAAGTTCGTGTCGAGGTTCGACCATACTATTTGTGTTTTGTGAATAAATTATCACTTGTGAATGAAGTTAATATGTTGATTTTTGCTATAAAAGAGTTTTAGATTATAATTTGTAAAAATAAGTAAGCACTGAAATGAAAATTGGATCCATTTTTTTTGGTTACATGATCATATTAGTGACCACCTATTTGGTCTCTAATAGTCTGTAGTCTGTGACCACTATCTCGTCACCAATGGTATATATTAGTGACGAAATATTCCGTCACTACTGTCGCTGTGACGAAATATCTTCGTCACCAACTGAGTAAAACAATGACGAATGTTTTGGTCACATTTTAGTGACCAAGCATATTTTGGTCTCTAATTGAATTTGTGACGGAGCTTTAGTGACGACTGGTGACGACTTGAATTTTGTCACTAAACGGTTTTGTGACCAGATTTTACATTGTTAGTGACGAAATCACTTATGTCACTAAAGGGCTTTTTTCTTGTAGTGATTTGAGTTGGGAATGAGTAAATGCGGTTAGGGCTGAGCAAATGACCCGAACGAACCGGACCGACCGAGACCGGACTGGACCGAACCGGACCGACCACATTTGGTCCGGTCCTCGGTCTCGGCTTTTGAGCTAATTCGGTCCTCGGTCCAGTCCGGTCCGGACCACAAACTGACTAATTTGGGCTAATTTGGCCTTGTTTGACCGGACCGATCGAAGGACCGACCGGACCGAGACCGGACGGACCACATTCGGTCCAATCTCGGTCTAAGATTTTTGCCGAAATCAGTCTCGGTTCGGTCCGGTTTTTAGACCGTGATCACCCCTAAATGTGGTGTGTAAAATTGTTGGCTAAATGTAGCAGGTTTACGTTGGGGATGGAAGCTTCATTTTGATTTTTTTGTGCGGTTTTGATTTTTTAATACGGTTAGTAAAGAAACCGTACCATTTATTTTCGTACGTCTTCAAAACAATCATACCAACTAAAGAAAGAATCACCAAAACCGTACCAAATGAGTTTTTGTTAGTACCGGTTTTTATTAAACCGTACTAAATGACTTTTTTTCTCTCTTCATAATCGTGTCCATTTGGCGTATTAAAAGATGGTTTGTTTAATAGTGAGTCTCGAACCAACTCACAAGGCATCCCCAATGAAAATGGATCGTCGTTCAAATCAAATCCACTTTGATCACCAAGATTTTCCCTCGCCTTTAAGCTCGAAGAAACACTCTCTTCATCTTCACTTACTCAAGGATACAAAGTCTCTTAAATATGATTTTCTATCAATTACTTGAAATACCTAGATAAATAATCGCAAGTTAATAGTGACAACTTTGACATGCATGTGAGAAATCTCACCCTATCACTACTAGAAAAAGTGAAAATGTTGACGGTGCTTTGTAAAGGGTGGAGTTTTTTTTTTTGGGTTTTGTACACGCAAATAAGTGTTTCTAAAATATTTAAAGTAGTTGACAATTTCAAGCGTGTAATATCATAAATGACGTAAAAAAGCGTGGACAAAAGTTGATACTAAAATTGGGAGAGAAAAAGAATCCACCTTAAAATGCGTGGACTTTTTTTTTTCTCATACGTGTCATAACCTTCAAATCTCATTACCCCAAATTCATATGTTTATAACTCAAAATCTACTTATAATTCATTACCCTAATTATATTCATTACCCCCAAATTCATTACTTCCGATTCACTGATGGCTCGATTCATTACTTCTATTCGCTAAATTCTGTAACCGTTTTCAAACCGTTAGATCGTTCATTGATGGCTCACTTTACAGCTCGCTAGGGTTTTGATTTTGGTACAAATTGATGCAGCTCGGGTTTCATTTTTTTCATTTTTAAATTGGAACAGCTACGCATCAAAGGTATAAAACTATTAATATGCATTTATTTAAGTACAGTAATTTGTGTGAAATTGATTGTTTGACGAAATATGCTTGAGTTATTGATGAATGCGAAATTTTGTAATGAATCGATTGGTAATAGGGAATATGAGTTGTTAAGCGATTTATTGATGAAATATGCTTGAGTTATTGATGATCGATTTGCTTGTTATAATTGGGGAAAAAGTTAAGGCTTGTTAAATATGCCTAATAGTGGTGGTTTGGACCATAGGAATGCATGATTCAGTAATGTTCATGTGTTATGGTAAACCTTATTCTAGCTATTGAATAGATGAATTAGCTTAATTTTGTGCATTGTGTGAATGTATATGATTTTTAGGTGAAGAGATTAGAAGATAGAAACTCAAGGTGTGCCTTTTAACAAAGTTGAGCCGATTACATCAATTATAACCAAAGTTTTGAATAAGCTATAAGTGAGAAAAATAGTTGTTTGTGTTTGTTGTTTTTGGTTATGTTTTAAATCGCGTGTGCATACAATTTTTGATGAATCAATATGGCAGAAAATATGGGGAAACTCAAGTTGTGAGTGAAAAGCTCTCTGGTGATTCGTTTAATTTTTGTTGTTCGATTGAATTAAAATAGTCCTAGTTCATAAAGCGGTATTGTATGATGTGAGTAACTGTTTTCAGATCTCACGAGTTGAACTTAAGCATTTTTTGGGGATAAAAAATACGAGTTCCATTAGATATTAACTGTGAATATTGCTATGTGTCTTAAGTTAATGCTTATAGTATAGCTTTATGACTAGGTGACTTAAGAGTTGGATCCCGACAAACAGGTTTACAAAGTTCAAATTCTTTTGAAGAGACCAACTAAAAATTGTCCCATGGTATTTACAAGGTAAGACTATCATTTAGACATACAGTTTAAAGGAGTATAGAAGCGCGACTCATTTAACACATGTTTTTTTGCTCAAGAAGCTTAAAGGTTCTTAGATGCTAATGAATAGGTTAAAAATGGTCATGAATTGGAGAAACATGTTTTTATGAGATATTAAAAATACCTCAACATGTCAAGATTACTTGTCTTATATAATTATTGTATATTGCAGGTGGACAAACTCCAAATGAAGATGCGGATGAAGAACAACATAAGGGAGGCCTTGGAAACCAAGAAAAAAATGATCTAACTCCAAATCTTCATGATGTAAGTTGTTTTGGGATTACAATGTTTTGTAAGGATTAACCCTAGTATATTGTTTTCTGAATGGTTTTTAGTTCAGATGGTGTATCTTTTTTGATGAAGCAACATCAAAGATTTTAGAAATGACAAAGGTAAAACGTGAAACTTAGCTATCTCCATATTGCTATTAGTACTATCAAGTGTTCATGTTATTTTACCGTGTTTGAACAATTGAATGATTTTACTTGTTTCTATCCTCATTTGATATGTTATCACTCTCTTGGTTTGTTTTTGTTTGTTAATAATTTTACTTTATTGTTGATAAATGCTTTATAGATATCAGACTAACAGAAGTAGACCTCATTTGGTGAATTTGAGTAACCTCATTATGTGCTCTGTAAAATGTTTTCAGGTTCATGGTGCTTTGCTACCACCTTGGCTTGCAGCTCGTTTAGTTGGTTATCAGGTAGCTCTTCTTTAAAATATTCATGCTTTTGTGTCACTTAAACAAATGGTAATACGTGTATATCTTTGTTTTTAGGCATTGTTGCATGCGCCATTTATTCTCTATTTGGTATAAGTGTTCTACTTTTATTCTAAGATGAGAACACATGCAAGTTATCATTTTATTGTGGCAAGCATTGGAGAAAAAGGCACAAGCTGAAAAATAGGCTGAACCTCACGTGCACACAATCGGAACTGAAGTAAATTCTCTAATTTTTTTAGTTATCTTCAATTTTTGCTTGTGTATATTGTATATAAAAGTATGTTATAAGTTCATGTCACCAGTCTGTTTTATTATTTAAAATATGTTCTCCTATTATATACAGTATTTATACTTGTGTACCACATGACATCTATAGTTATACAGTGTAGTTTCTAGATGAAATGGGTCGAGTCAAGTTATCCTCATATATGATTCACTGTAACAGCCGTTTGGGTTTTCGCCTGTTGAAAAGAATAAATATTGTTAAAAATGTTTTATCATATAGAGATGTGTGCATTACCAGCATGAAGCATATAGATATAACTCACCAAGCTCTTAAACTATAAGTTGAACAAGATGTCAATGTATCGCTGATTAATATATTTTTGATATTGAAATGCTATAATGTTTTCATGATCATGCGAATTTGAATTAGTCATAACTTATTACTATATTTGTTGAAATGGCAGCATTTTGATCTGTCGGAAGTCGGTTCGTGTTGGCTAGATAAATAAACAAGATATTCTTCTTATTTCAACCATTACAAGGTAGCTTACTTTGCTTGTTATTTGCAATGCATACTATCGTGTACTACTAGTCATTTATGGACCAAGCACATGACTATCTATTTTACTAGTTGGTTTTCGAGTGTTTGGTTGCATAGTGTAGTTAACCAATATTTGTACTACCATGTGTTAAATGTGAAGGACTGATAAGGTTTTAAAAGGTACCATTTTGAGGGGTCGTTTTAGCCCTTATTTGATCACTTTTGTATCCGTTATTGCTTAATATCGTTCCTTTTCACTTTTTAGGTCTCTTGAAGGCAAAATGCTGGAATGGCAGTTATTTGGACGAAAAGGCGCGAATATATGAAGAAAATGGCCAAAGTCAAAATCGAGACACTTACAACTGCTGAAAACAGAAGGCGACGGCGTCAGGTGTTAATTGCGACGCCGTCCGAGGATTTTTGTGACGGGACAGAACCCAAAACTCTTATTTTCAAGTGACGACGTCCAGTTGTAAAAGAGTAGGCCGTCGCTACTCAGACGGCCTAGATGCAATCCAGACGACGTCAGAAGCTGAAGAGGACGGCGTCACGGACATAAGGTGACGCCGTCGCAAGGTTAACGTGGCCAAGACGAAACCCTAATGACGGCGACACGACGGCGTCACGAAACATAAGGTGACGCCGTCGCATATGTAATCTTATATATAGAATCCGAATTTTTCAGTTTTAGAGAGATTCTTTTGGAGTAAAAACCTAAAACCGAACCTAAGGTGTCTTGTACAGTATTTTAGGGTTTTAAACCCTATCTTACATCAAGATAAGTATTTACTTCATTAATTCAATTATGTCTTTGATTATTTGTGTGTATGCTTGCATGTTCTCCATGTCCGGCTAATTTATTTGTGTGTTTGCTTAGGAAGTATGAAACTTAATTATTAAATATTGATTGGTTGTTTCTTATCTTAGTTGATCAATGATCTAGTAATGCGATAGGTCATTCGTTGTGTACTTAATGCTTGATTCATCTTTGTGAACCTTAGAATATGATTACCTGAGTAGTTGTAGGCTAAATTATCCAAAGAGTGCCTTAGAGTAAGAGTTTATCATCCCTAGTGGGTTTTGTAGACGAGACCCTTTGGTAAGTTCAAAGAGTTAGGCAGAAACGCATACCCTACAACTTTAGACACACAACGCAACTAAGAATAAGGACGTGACAACTCAACCATCAATAGGAGATAATTAAGGAGTAGTATAACTTAAGTAAACACATCTTTAAGCTATCATACGAGCACACATTAATTAGACATAGACTCCCACAACTTTAGTTTAGATAATTAGATAATAGTAGAGTAATCGGTAGAAATACCAACCCCCCCCCCCAAATCCAATACCCGAGATTCGTACCTTTCCATTTCATAAAATATAAAAATACAAAAATAATCTTCCTCAACCTTAATCTTAGCGTAGTAACTTCTTACTAGCATTCCTATTCCCCTAGAGAACGATATCAATACCCGTGGCTTACCCTAATTACTACACTACAACGATTAGGTTCACTGCCTAGGGTGTTATAAAACTTGATCGAAGAAAAGGAAGTTTCCTTGACCCCGAACGACGCGTGTAGCGTTATCAAGTTTTTGGCGCCGCTGCTGGGGAATAGAATAGCTAGTTTGTAGTCCACCTCGTTTAGGTTCTTTGCTTGATT